>JAJIBD010030463.1:0-24007 GCA_021461705.1 Cryptotis parvus | reverse complement strand
GGGATTTGGCTCCTCCTCCCAATTACTCCACCTCCATGTTGGTAGGTGTAGCTGTGCGCCCCAGTTCCACAGCCAGCAACAATCGAGAAGAGACACCTAGACCCAATAGCCGTACTGACACGCAGCCATGGGCCAGATTTAGATAATAATTGAGTGTTAGGAATTAGGTCCTCCCAGGATCTTTCTTTACATTTATGCACTGTAATGTTCATTCTGTGGAAGGTAACAAACTGGGAGTTTGGTGGATGAAACTATAATGTCACATTACAACTCACTATTAAATATAGAGACATCACCAGAGACATCACTTCACTTGTCTTGTCACTTGTCTTCCAAGGTTCATCGATTTGTTTGAGTGGGACCAGTAATATCTCCATATGTCCTGTCACAAGCCAGTGTAGCCTAAGCGCAAGCAACTGCTCTCCAGGAATATAAAGAGCCTCAGACCATACTTTCAGGTCATGGGAATGAGGTCTATAATTGTTACTGGTTTTTGGCATGTCAAATACGACACGGGAGTTTGCCAGGCTCTGCCGGTCAGGTGGGATACCATTGTTGTAGCCTCTCATCTCAGGCATCTATTGGATGAACCGTGGCCACAGGGAAAAGATCAGCTTTTCAGCTGGGTGGAGTCGACGAACTGGGAGTCCGAGGTTGAAATGGTGGGCCCTCATTGTGTGGGGTTCCTCCTGGCTTCTTGTGAGGCTCTTCTGGGATGATGTAAATAGAGCTATTCTGCAATAAAGACAAAGACTTTATTTTGTCTTTATAAAGACAAGGACTTTATAATAGTCTTAAATACAAAAATAATACACCACGTTTATAAAGCTGACTTAAAGTTGGAGTAAAATCCTATCACCTGCCAGGTGCTATCATAAACTGTTAATATCTGTAGGGCAAGACACTAAGTATAAGAGAAGATATAGAGGAATACAGAGACAGAGAGAGAGAGACAGAGAGAGAGAGAGAGAGAGAGAGAGAGAGAGAGAGAGAGAGAGATTCCTTCTAAGGGGCAGCCTGGGATAGTGGGAGGGAGTGTAGTAAGACTTGATGGTGGGAATTGGGACACTGGTGAAGGGATGGTTGCTGGAGCACTGTGTTGACAGGGCTTCCAATTATGAATTCCTTGCAATTTTAAATCTCACAGTTGTATAATAAAAATTAAGGGGAAAATCTCATTAAAAAAAAAAACACAATGGGGCCAGAAGATAGCCCAGCGGGTAGGGTGTTTGGCTTGCAAGATGGCTGGCTATGCCAGTCCGAGTTTTAGTCCCTGGCTCCCATATCACCCCCCCAGCACCTTCGGATATAATTCTTCATGCGGAGCCAGGAGAAACCCTGAGCATTGCCGTGGTGTGGACCACAAAGAAAAAAATAAAAAAAAAAAAAAAATTCCACAACTGGACAAAAAAATAAAAACACATGGTAAAACAAAGGCAAGAGATGAACAGTCACTCACTAAGAACATTCAGGTGACCAAACACATGATAAAAAGTTGACAATGAGACCTCTCAGACATTTGAGAAAAGGCCCATTTCAAAAATCCAAAGTCCAAGAGTAACTGAAGGTTGGGCTTTCCTTGCAGTGAAAAGCTTTTGGTTTGATCTAGGCTGAAGTCATAATCTGTACTTCCTGGTGTGGCACAAGAAGTAAATACTCAAGAGAACAAGGCAGAGAACAGAGTCTTTGAGGCTGGTTTCATCAACCTAAACCCCCAACATTTATTCTAGGAAATTACTGGAAACAGACCTTAGGCCCCTGGAACACTGATGGGGAGGTTCTATGTAAATGAAAAGGCCAGAGTCAAGAAATGCTGGTGAGGGCATGAAGGAAAACAAACCCCTCATAAACTGTTGGGGAGAGAGTAAATTGGTCAAACCTCACACATAGAAAACAATATGGAGTTTTCGGAAATATTTTTTTGCTTTTTTTTGGGGGGTGACACCCCAAAATGCCCTGGGTGTTACTTCTGGCTCTTACGCTCAGGAATTACTCTGTAACACACAGGGAACTATATGGAATGCAGGGATGAACCTGGGTGCGACAGCAATAATAGCAAACTCCACCTCGGGCTATTGCTTTGGGCACCTCGGAAATATGGTATTTAGAATGTAGCAGGTTTATTCCTATGTACCAACCTGAAAAACAAATATGTTCATATGAAATTAAATATGTACCTATATTTTTGTTGCATACTATTCAGAATAGTTAAGATTTGAAAATCACTGGAAAGCAAAAGATAGTGCAGTGGGAAGCCACTTGCCTTGTATACAGTGACAAGGATTTGATAACATGCCATAAGGAGTATGGGTAAAAGATAAATGTTAGGGCAAAAGACCTGATAGAAAAAATTCGGAGATAATTAATTATTATAAAATTCTTATATCCTGATTATATTTGAAATCTGTATTTGAATTAAACTTCTTGAATTTAATGGAACAAAAAGAAAACATTGATTCAGGTAAAAACCAGACCATTTATTTAAATTATTGTTAATGAAGAAAATACCCAGAAAAGTGAGTGAAAACATAGACTGCAAGCTATTGAATTTAATTCTTATACTTTTCAAACAATGTTGAGAGAACAGGAAAATGGACAACTGCCCCTACAAAAGGAACAGCATATATTTCAATGCCCAATTCAGGAACACTTGCATTAGTCAGAAATGACAAGGCAATGACCTGACTATTGTTAGCGGTATAGCAAGTACATTTTTCATTGTTTCCCAGCGGGACTTTATGCCAAGCAATATTGATTGTGAGCATTCTAAACTTCTAGAAGATGCTTCCCATCTCGTAGTTGATAATTATTTGATTCCGACAGTTAGAAAGCATAGCATGGCAAAAATAAATTGATGTAACTGGGTCAAATTATACAATACATGGCCAAGTCTTGTTTGAGTTTCATTCTCATTTGATATTAGCTCATAAAATCCTTACAATATAGATATGTGTTGCAATACTTTTATAAAATTAATTTATGCTGGCTTTGAAAATCATTATCTTATATTTTTTAAGAGGTGGATATGTTACTACTTTTGCTTTAACCTCTTTTGTTTGGTTTTTGGTTGGAGAGAGGGTGTTTTGAAAACAGAAGAAGTACTCAGGGCCATTGCTGGCTCTGTGCTCAGAAGTGACTTCCAGTAGTGGTCTGAAGACCACTGGTGCTCGAGTAGAAACCGTGTTGGTGGCTTTAGAAACCATCTCTTGTCCTATGCTAAGTACTTAGTGTGACATATATTAAAAATCACTATCACTATCACTATCTTCCCCTGATCATCTAATTGCTAGGCTGGCACCAGTTATATTTCCATATGTTCTGTCTCATGCTAATAGGAACCCAAAGGCATCTGCTTGCTCCAGGAACATAAAGAGCTTCAAGCCATTATTATGGCCAATAATTAATATTAGGTCAAGCCAATATTAATTATTGGCTTGACCTAATATTAATTAATAATCTTTATGTTTCCAGCTTGCTCCAGGAACATAAAGAGCCTCAAGCCATTATTATGGCTAATAATAATTTATATTAGGTCATGGGAATGACCTAATATAAATGTTACTGGCATTTGGCCTACAAATACTACACGAGTAGCTTGCCAGGCTTCGTATGGTGGCATACTATATTAAAAATAGAAGAAATAAATATTGGCAAAGAGAATAATAAGAAGATTGAAAACCGAATTTGATTTGATATTACTGTGCATGGAATTATATACTTCTTTGAGCTGAGACTCAGATATTTTAAACATATTTCCTCAATGCAGCTTCCATTAAAATAAAAAAAAAAATTGCAATCTATCTTTAGTTCCTTAAATCCATTTAAAGCTTTCACCATGCAGATTAGTGGTTAAAAATAGAGTCTAGTCACAATATTTGTGGTCAAAGTCCTAGTGTCTTCTTGCTATTTATGTGGTATTTGGTAAATCAATAAATCTTTTATTGTCTAGTTTTTTTTTAATATCCGAAAATAAAAATGGAGAACAATGCTTCTTATCTCATAACTGTAATATTGAATTAGCAATCCATGTAAACCTTTAGAATGTTATCATGGCAGAGGAGACAATGTTGAGGGGATGTATGAACTTACATGTGCTGAGTGGCTATGACCCTGATTTAAAGTCCAACACTACCCCAATCTTCTAGGAATAATTCCTGAGTACTGCTGAGTGTTTCTAAAACAAAAGATACCAACCATAGAGTCATTTATCTAATAAAAAATAAACTATAAATGTTGTCTATTACTATCAGATACATTCTTAATCAAAAGCAAATAGTCCCTTAAAAGAAAAGCTTGGATGGCCAGGCCAAATACTACATACCACAGTTGGAACAAGTATCTTCTGCTCTGCGTGCATACTTCCCTGATGTATAGTTACTGGCTGGGCCCACATGGGAGCAACAGGAGGGCGAAAATGGCTCTGGGCAGGTTCAACATAGCTCCTAGGATCAGCAGACACGTGAGTTGATGGCAGGACTGGCCAGACTTGGAGCAGGATGGGGCCCAACCCCCTATGCCCTCCACCTCCATGTCCCAGTGGCCTATGAGCCCCCGCAGCCACCATTAGCAGCAAAGCCAGAGAAGAGACAGGGCAGACTCACAGCTGCCCAGGCACTGGCACTTTAGCAGCCATGCACCAGGCTTAGATAATAACCAAGTTTACGACTGGTCCCCTCCCAGGATCTTTCCCATATGTACTCTGTAATGATCATTGTAGTTGTAACAAACTGGGGGGGCTGATGGGGAAAGGGTAGTGGGTATGGGCCTCGGCCTATTGTGGTCATTAGCACAATGGTGGTGGGACATTGGTGGTGGGAATGGGGGACTGGTAGAGGGATGGGTGCTGGAACACTGCATGACCGAGATCCAAGTATGAACACCTTTTAATTGTAGATCTCACAGTGGTATAATAAAATAAAAAATTAAAAAAAGATCTGCCAGGCACTGATAGGTCTAAAAATAAAAGAGAAATGAGCCTATAGATATGCAAATATCCTGCTCTTTAAGGAAGAATAGGCAAGGTGTGGTGCATCTCTCGCTCTCTTGCACTCTCTCTCTCTTTCTCTCTCTCTCTCTCCATCAATAACATATGTGAGTAGTGTGAGGTTCCATTCTACAAAACAGTAACTGGGAACAAACGGCGGCGGCAGATGAGACAGCAGCAACCCGGTAATCAGAGATCACCCCGCCCCAGTTGGGAAGATACCAGCCACATTCTGTGCTTCCTCACATCGACCCCCTTACAGATAACAGGAGCCAGACCAAGAGCACCGGGTTTCACTAGCTTTGGTTCTGGGCTCCTATCCCAGATTCACCAGAGGCCAGTAGAGTCCACACGGAGAGTGCCCAATAAACTTCCCTCCTGTTCCTTCCCTTCTACTTGTCTCTGTCTCTCTGTCTGTGCCAGCTGAGGTCAGTCAACTACTAAGCAGAAAATATATTAAACTGCTCTAGACACTCATTTTCCGAGAGTCAATTTAAAGGTCCAAACCATTTGTTCACAGAAGCTGTATCTAATATTCTGCACAAAGTATTCCACATAATACTCCAAAGAAGTGCCAAAATGTGTAAGGAAAGAGAGTTTATCTTCCCTAAAAAAATGAATTGAGATGAAATTCAAATACATCTCACTTAAACAATTGCTTAACTTAGGAGTCAGAAGTTCTGTCTTGATCGACAAAGTTCCTGTATTCTACTGTCTACAGCTTGTGCTCAAAGAAGTCATTATACAACATCATATTTTGCTAGCAACAGGTATAGTTGGAAAGCAACACAAAGGTGTTATTTTAAAGGTCTCATTTCATTTAACCATCTCATTTTTAAATCTGTTTCATAAAAATAATTAGCTTTCAGCTAGCCAAAATTATATTAATACAGAGCAAGATATAAATCTCTAACTGTAAAGCTTAGTTTTCCACGTTTTCAGATAACTCATTGATCCTCTTTCCTATTATGAGACAATCTTTTAATACCAGCAGATATGGCCACTCATCGACTTTACTTGTAGATGAAATTTTATGCAATAAGAACTTAAACTCTACTCTTTGATAAAGATCACAAAGGATCCTAGTTATTTCCCATAGCTAAACTTTCTGTCTTGAGAATTTGCAAGGATTAAATTAATTTATTAATGTTAATTGTAGCTATCAAAGACTACGAGTTAGAAAATGAAGCATCCAATGATAACTGGTAAATGCATTAATTGCTAATCATTTGCTATTATTTCCTAAGCACATTTTCAGCTTTTCTATCTACATATAAATAGTTTTGATGGGAAGTTTGCAGGAGTAAAAATCAAGATGGGTTGTCATCCTGGCTCTTTAGGGCTAAATTGCCCAATATTATTATAGTTGCCATGTGATGCTTTTGAGCACTTTAAGTGTGGCTACTGCAAATTAAAATGTGACTTAAGTATAAGGTATAATCCTTGATTTTAAGTATAAGTATAATCCATGATTACATAGATTTAGTTTTAAAAAACCAACTATATGGTATACTATCAATAATTCTTATGTCAAAAATATGGCTTTGGGTAGAATAAATTTGATAAATATTTGTTGCTGGTGGCTTTGTAAAGTGGAGGTAGCCGTGAGAGAGGAGTGCTTTCACCTTTCTGTTAGCCCCACCTCAGCCACTCCAGGAAATGTTTGGGGTAGAAGTGGGAGAATCTGCTATGAGCAGCTACACAGCGCAGACAGAGGCCCAAGGGCTGCCAGGCCCCTGAGCTAGTTGTCAAACTGTGCTGGAGTCCACTTGTTCTGCCTGGCGCAGAAGATGATCCTTCCAGATTTTTTCCAGGAACTGTGGACTGTAGTGAGGAATCACTCTTTGTAGGAAAGGAAAAATCTGTCCTAACCTTGGCATAGGCTATAGAAATAGTGAAGAAAATAGTTTTTATTGAATGGCATGTGGGTAGAAAGACTTAAGGGGAGAGAAAGAGAGGAAATAGCATTTAAGAGAGACCATGAGGCTTCTCCCAGAGTGAAAAAACGCAAATGTTAACTTTCCCTTAAAACAGTAAAGAGAAACTGATGAACCTAATTTTAATGGATTGCAGGTCGGGCATGTAGATAGGGGACATGGTAATGTACTTTGGGGAAATAATAAAACTAAGAAGAAATTGCCTAGCCCTGAAGTAGGCAAGAGTCACAAAGATCACAGCTCCTTGGAGTGCATGTCTTCAGCTCTTTGTGGGGGAATCTGAGGTACATTCAAGCCCCATCCAGAGAAAAGGAGATGCTACAGAAGACTCTATGGCATAATGAGGAAACCATCAACAGTGCAAGAGATGAGAAAAGCATCAACACCACAAGGCTTTGCGTGCAGCAAGAACAGATTCACTTCTGTGTGTGCAGAGAGCTTTATGGAAAAATGTCTGGAGTAGCTGCATTTATCATCCTCCTAAATGCCTCTCTGGCTTTGCACTCCCAAGAGCTGTTTGCTTTTGAGCAATTTATCTTTGATTGAAATTAATTTTATCTGTTTTCTACAGTTTAGGGAAAGTCAACATTTCAAACTAAAATTTGAAACTACTTCTCTAACTCACATTCCATTTCACCTGTGGTGTGTTACATTAAATAATTAAAAATTATTCCCTAAATCTATTCATCTATGACTCTTTTGAGTCTGTCAGGACACTTAAAAAGCCTAGCAGCTGTAGCTAAGGATTTATACACAACAGAATGAGGCTATTTTCAGGAGCAGATATAAGTTTCATTGAACTTATTCAAAAAGGTGAAGTATACTGAAAAGCACTATCTTTCTAGTGTTTTTTCTTACTTTTTACATTTTCATGTTTATTTGAAAAAAATTGACCACTATTTGACAATCCATTCTGTCAAGTTTATTGTTGAAAGAGCAAGAATGATTAATGGAACTAGTAAAATTATAGATTTCTATTGTTACTAGGTTATTATAGTAAGCCTCAACTAAATCATGAAATCATGATTCATATATGGGTGACATTCTTTGGATATAAACTTTTTGGGCAAATGCTGATCTTATGATATTTGGTTTCTGGACCGAATCAATATCAGCACCACTGTAAGTGATAAGTTAAATAATTTTAAGTTAGCTAAGGTTTTCCTGAGGAAAAAGGAATATAAAACTAAGTGTTACTTTTCCATAAAACTATAAGGAAATTATGACTGATTCTTAAAAATTGAAGGTTAACATATGGCAAAATTACTGATTATTTTAAGAACAATTATATACTTTTCAATTGTTAGCATTTTTTTATCAAATGTCCTGACCATAATTTTTTAACCTCAAAATTAATACTTTGTAATGAATATATTTATATTATGTACTTATTATTAATATATTAATTTATAACTAATATAAATAACTAACAAATATAAATGTTTTGCTGTGTATGTTATATTAGATTGTTTTTAACTGAGATAAATAATATTATTTTCCTGATTTTTTAAATAAGGATTCAAAAGTTAACCCAATATGATGACTTCTAAATAGTATACTATAATCACTTGATCACTTGAATCCCTTTATTCATAGATTTACTCGAGTGGATGCCAATAACATTTCCATTTGACCCTATCACGTGCCATTGTAGACCAATGGCATCTGGTTGCTTCAGGAATACACAGAACCTCAAACCTTTCTTTTAGGGTCTTGACGAAGAAGTCTGACCATCTTGTAGGTGGGCAGCCACGTGATATTTTGGCATCCAGTGGGATCCAGTCAGTAATGGCTCTAGTCCTGCGGTCATCTCCAAGTCACATTACATGTCCAGCCCATCTGATTTTCGGTGCCTTGGCAAACGAGACAGCGCCCCTGACTCTGGAACAGTGAAGGAGGTCAGAACTCCAGATACCTTCTCTCAGTTGAGTGAGCAGTGATATTCCAAGCATAGTTCTTTCGATTCCTCTTTGGGAGACCCGAATAGCATTCTCATCCTGCTTCTCGTAGGGCCCAGGTCTCTGAGGCATATGTTAATGCAGGGAGAACAGTGGAGAAGAGATGTGCCCAGAGTCTGAGGTTCTTTGACCTCAGACCCAGAGCCTGAGGTTCCTTTTAGCTATTTCTTCAATACTTTTGAAGGCATTCCATGCTGCTCTCTTCCTCCTGCGCAGCTCAGGTTTTCGGTCATTCATCATGTTGACTTCTCGACCTAGGTACACACAACTGCTGCATTCAGAAATGTCTGTTCTATTGAGATGAATGGGGCCTCTGGAACTAGTTCATTTTTCATGAACATAGATTTGTTCAGATTCAGCTATAAACCTATCTTTCCACATTTTCGGTCGAAGTCAGCCAGCATTTGTGCCACTTGGCTAATGTTTGGTGTTATTAGAACTATGTCACCAGCGAAGTGGAGGTGGTGTAGTGCCCACCATCTATCTTCACTTCCATTCCTTCCCATTCTAATTGTTGCATGATGTTCTCAAGGGTGGCACTGAAGAGTTTTGGTGAAATGGTATCACCCTGTCGAACCCCTCTTTTGACATCAATGATCACTTCTTTGTAGAATGGTGAGATCTTGGTGGTGAATCTGTAATACAGCTCACGAAGGATCTTGATGTGTTGGATTTGAACACCCTGTTTAGCTAGGGCTTTGATGACCACTTAAGTCTCTACAAAATCAAAGGCTTTCTTTAAATCAATGAACGTGAGACAGAGTGGCATCTTGACTCCTACAAACCTCAATGAGCTTGGTTACCGTGTGGATATGGTCAATTGTGCTGAATCCTTTTGGAAGCCAGCTTGCTCAAACAGTTGTCCTTCATCTAATGTTCTGCCAATTCTGTTCAGGGATGACTCTAGTGAACAGCTTGTAGATGACAGACAACAGGCAGAAGAGGCGATAGTTGCCAATGTCATGAATGTCTCCCTTCTTGAACAGTAGAACTGTCTTGCTGCTTTTCCATTGGGAGCGCACCTTTCATTCAGACAGGTAGCATGTGAAGAGCCAAGCTAGTGTATTGATGAGTACTGACAACAGATTGTTCAGGGGTTCGGTCTGACTTTTTCTGGGCCAGGTGCTGTTCCCTTCTTTACCGACGAAATGGCATTTCGGATTTCAGTAGGGAGAACAAGAATAAGTAAAGGGCGCACAGGAAAGAGAGAGAAACAAACTTTCATTTGCAATACAAAACTCAGGACAGAGAAGTAAGACACAGACTGCGAAAAACGGTAATACAACAATCACAATTTTTTAATTCTGACATATTTTCATCAATCTATATAGAAACCCTGTTCTCTTTATAACATTCCCTTTGTCTCCTCCCTCCCAGGCCTCATCCCTCCCAAACACACTAATTTACTTTCAGTTCATTTTATTCTTTAAATGGTCTAAGTGTACTTCATTCATAATTTTCTTTTATTCACTTAGATAATGTTGGAATTTTTCTATTTTTATTTACTGATTTTAAAATGAAGAAAATAGGGTCCAGGACAATAATATAGCAGGTAAGGCACATGCCTTCCATGAAACAACTGAGGTTTGATCCCAAAAACTTTACATGGTCCTGAGTGCAGAGCTAGGAGTAAGTTCAGAGCACTGTTAGTAGGGCCCAAACCCTCTCTCATCCCCCAAAATAGATAAAATAAAAATCAAGCAAGCAACATTTCCTAATTGCTCTACAGAAGATAGCTGGAAGACATTAACCCATATGCCTTTTGGTTTCCTGTATGTGCTTTTTGTAATCTATTAATTTATTTATAAGTTTAGGTATTTGTACACAGTGTAGCTTAAATTTTATATGGGTTATGGCAAAAACAATGCTAGGTTGAAAAGACATGAGCTATCAGACACCAGGATCTTTTGTAGACTCTTACTTTCAGGACTTGTGATATTACACTTCAGATTCTTTAATTGAAAGTTGTATCTTCCTTTTATGTTCCTGTGACTTAATTTTCCACTTTATAAACATATCAACCTGGGTAGGTCTTGGGAGATCAGAAACCTATTGGTTAAGACCTAGGCTTTGGTTGGAGTGGAACAATAGTATAGTGGGTAGTGTGCTTGCTTGAATGCTGTTCATCTGGGTTAGATCCCTAGCACAATATATGGTCCTTTCAAACCACCTTGACTCCTCTCTGAGTTCAGAGTGAGGATAAAGCCCTGAGTAATGCTGGTATGCACTTCTGTCCCAACAAAGCAAACCAAATAAAATTAGGGTCCTGGTGTCAGTCTATCTTATTAATCATATTAAAGTAAGTTACTTTGTTTCTTTACTGATAACTAAAGCAGTGAGTGATACACTCTAAGAAGTACACTTTAGTGTTAATTTTATATAAGTTCACAATTTTCCTGAGCTATCCTTTCTCACCACACATATTCAATTACGAAGTCAGCAACAGTTTTAAAAATATGTATGTAAAAATATTCCCCACAAAAGTTTCATGAAAGAAGAACATGTGATCAAGGTAATAACAGGTACACATTATTTAATTATTCACTGCTAATATGGTGATATGTCTCTTGCTTTCTCTTTGTTTTTCAGCAACCCTACTAATTAGGTTGCATTCCATTTTACACAATGAAGAAATTACATTTCAAAGTGGCTAAGTTATTTCTTCATGGTTACATGTTCCTTATATTTTTATAAATTTCAGTTATTTAAATACTCTCCATGACTTAGAAAAAAGTAGACAATTTAAATAAATTTTCTGAAGACTTAAAATTATATATATATAATTTATATATAATATATTTTATATTTAACTTTCTATCTATACATATCACTGTATCACTGTCTTCCCGCTCATCAATTTGCTCGAGCAGGCAATCTATACATATAACATTTCTAAATTTTATTATCTAAGTTCTAAATATGTGTGTATGTGTGCACTTATGTATATTGTTGAGTGTAACATACATAACCCAGGGCCTCACACATGCAGGGTAAATATGTTTCCACAGGTCTACAATCCTATACTGTAAAGTGGGCACACATTTTATTTTCTGTATTTTCAAAACCAGCAAACCAGTAGATTTAGACTAGCAGTTTTCCATTTGAGCTCAAAGGACTCATTATAATGCTGTCATTTATCCTTGTATATTGTCAATAAATAAAACAAAACCTGATATTGAGATATTCATGTTTTTATTGAAACCAAATTACAAGTTACTAAACAGAAATTTAACTTATTTTTTTTTGGGGGGGGTCAAACCCAGCAGCAATGCTCAGGGGTTTCTCCTGGCTCTGCACTCAGGAATTACTCCTGGTGGTGCCCGGGCGACCATATGGGATGCTGGGGGATCAAACCCGGCCAGCACAGGCAGACAAGGCACAGGCAAGGCAAATGCTCTACCCACTGGGCTATCGCTCCAGTCCCAGAAATTCAACTTTTTAGCTAAAAAGGATTGGCTTTTTTCAAGTAGTAGACCTTGTTTATTTATATATGTATTTGTTCTATAACTTTGTTTGTTGTTCTCAGCATGACTACAAGCGTAATAATGGGAGTGACATTATTATTGAATAGGTTCTATAGTAGCAGTTTTCATATCCTGAAAGTACATGTGAATTATGCGTAGTTTGAAATAAAGATAAATTTATTTTTCCACTGCCTTTATTTTCTTTGGAAAGTGGTGAAACTGTTTGCTATGGACTTTGAAGACTATGATCAAATTTATTTTTATCAAGGGCAAAACTTGGATCTATATGATATAAATCTCTTTTATAATGGCTGCAATAGTCATATGAATTCTAGGAAATGTTTTTAACTTGGTAGATAACAGCAAGTGAAGAGATATCTACTTTGTGCTTAAATGGGATGCCTTACCTTGAGAGTAAGGATGTTGGATTTGTTCAGAACAATATTGCAATGCGCTCAGCTGAACTACTAAAGCACATCTGGCACTTGGAGCAAATTAACGTGACTTTGGTTTCTCAGTCTCTGCTCCTTTCACTGTATCACTCACTGTATCTTTCCGGTCATCATCCATTTGCTCGAGCGGCCCCCAGTAACATCTCCATATGACCTGTCTCATGCAAGTAGAGTCCAAGGGCATCTGCTTGCTCCAGGAACATAAAGAGCCTCAAAACCATCACATCAGGTCATGGGAATGAGTTCTATAATTGCTACTGGTATTTGGCATATCAAATATGACAAGGGAGGCTTGCCAGGTTCTGCCGTATGTGTTGGATGTGAGGGCGATCTGGCTGCGACATCTGTCACCCCATTGATCGCCAGGGTTGATTCGGCTGATCTGGCTAGCTAGGCGGGTGTCCCCTTCTCCCCTCACTGCTCCATGTGCATCCCTCCCGAGCCCGGCGCTCGGTCGAAGAGGACGGGCTTCCCCGAATAGAGATGGACTGGTCTTCGGTGGAGGGTATACAAGTAGCTGCACTCCCCTGTTAGAGCCTCCAAACACGGTATAATAACAATTTAAAAATAAATAAATGAATAAATATTAAATCCAACAATGTTTAGCTCCTTTCACACACCCCATTATAATAGACTCAACAAGCTCAGAGAACGGTTAAGGAATTTGCTGTGCCCTTTTGAAGTCTTCTCATTTTATATTACCAACTTTTTTTTCTTGGAATTCTTAACAACATTTAGGATTTTGAAATAAGTGCTCAGTTCAAACTACATGTTGGATAAGTAGAGTATATGTTTGGGGGCAGCCGAATATAGACATATCGCTCTATATTTAGTATGTCTCGAATAAACATATGGCTTTCAGGTTGATACATATTGACATTATTAATCTGCTCACTTGAAACATTAGAAAAATATCACCCATATGAGCAGGTCATTGTGAGAATTAACATGAGACAATGAAAGTAAATTTTTTTAGCCAAGGCCTAATACAAAGCAACTGTCCAGGCAGTAGGAAATAATATAATTATTATCTAGATCAGATACCTTTCCTTCTGGGAAGTTTTAGTATACTTCTTCTTTTCCTTTTCCTTATCCTTCCCTTTTCTTCCCCTCCACCTCCTCCTCCTTCTTCCACCTTCTGCCACAGTCGCTGGTGCTCAAGGCATACTCCTGGCTCTGCACTTAGGAGTCATTTCTAGCAATGCTTGGAGCACCAAATGGGATGCAGAGGATCTAATCCTAGTTGGCCTTCAGCAATGTCCTACCTGCAGTGCTACTGCTTAGGTCCTAATTACCCTCCTCTTTTAGTCTTTTTTTTTTTTTTTTAATGGAGGTGGAGAAGTCCCAAGCAATGATAGAGAGACTTGAGAGTTCCTCTGCAATTCCTGGCCTACTGCTCAAAGCAGGTCTGACAATGTGAGGATTGCAAGCCAGCTGCGCCCAGAGCCTTCCAGACCCATATCTTGAGATGCTAGTGGGCCAGGAGGCTGTGTCCTGGGTCTATGTGGTGTCGAAATTCAACTGAAATCCTTTACATGAGGCAAGCATCTGTTTTATCTCTCTGATGATATTTTAAGTATATTTCATTTACCACCATAATTTCACTTTCCTCACAGCATATAATGTTTTGTGTACTTAATTCCATGGGAACAGAAGACTCTCAAGTTTATTTTACAACTTAGTCATTTCATACCAAATGAGAGGTATTGTCTTGATTTATTGATTGCTTATTGATTAGGCTGATAAAACCTAATCAATAAACAGTCTTCACAATATGATCCCTTAACCAAGTATGAATTTCTTTCTAAAATTGAGTAGAGAACTTCTTTCATTGCACAATTTATTTCAAAAGAATGAGAAAACAAAAATCATCCCTGGAATGAAGCATCTATACCATTAAAGTAGCTTTCACTGTGTGATTCTTAATTATTTTTGTGTGGCAAACATGTAACAGTCATCCTTACAAGTATCATCTGCAAAGAACAGCATAATGATTTTTTTTTGAGAGTAAAGCTTTTTTTATGAGTCTTCTTTAGAGGGTGTGGCTATCCTATGGTAATCGCACCCTTGGGGGATTAACAACACTTATCTCTGGATCATAACTTGCAAAGCCCCAGGGGTGTGATTATATCAGGAAACTCACACTCTTTGTCATGCCTAATTGCTTAATTATTATAGCAGAGAGTTAACACCATCTTGCAGGAGCTAAAGTTGTGTCAGCATTTCTGTTATAAATTCCTTTTCCTTCTTTTCTTTTTTCCTCTCCTCTCTCTTTTCTTCTTCTCCCCATCTCTCTCTCTCTCTCTCTCTCTCTCTCTCTCTCTCTCTCTTTTTCTCTCTCTAACAAGCATGCTCAGAAGGTCCAGGGATCCTCCCAGCAACTCTTGCTCAACCAGGCAGTGCTGTTCAAGGCCGCCCCAATAATGCTCAGAGGCTTACAGGCTGTACTCACTGATGCTCTGGGGGACCAAATGTTCAAGGCATACAAATTTATTTTCCAAAACTCTTTAACTCAGACATAAGTATGTATATATAAACATAAATATCTACCTCTATGTTTTGTTGTAACAAATGTCTTACTTAAAGAAACGTTTTTTCAATATATTATGTCTTGATCTAAAAATGTATTCTCCTTCCCATAATGAGGTGGCCAAGAGATAAATACTATCAAAAGTCTTAAATTATTTTAAAATTAAAGTAATTTAAACCTATTTTTCTAGACTTTTTGGAAAACAATTATACTCTTAAAGACATAAATAAAATTTCATATATCTATCCAGAAAGTAGGATTCAGGTAATTTCCAGTGTCTGTGGAATTACATTTGTCCTTTTTAGGAGTTACAAAATTACATTTGTCCTTTTGTGAGTTTTCCCTTTTGTAAATAGAACAAGCTAAACTGAAGTTAAAAAAATGCCATGTATATGTAAATTTCAAAACTCAGCTAGACATCTTTTTATGTGATATGCTATTAACTTTCTAAAGAGTAGCACCTAAAAGTCAGTTAGATAGAATGGAAATAATGGGGTGTAGCTTAAATACGACATAGTCACTTATGGTAAGTCCCTCGGTGAAATAAGTTCCTACATCTGAAAGAGGCTGACTCAGGAGAATGAAATTAGATGAGACACTATTTTCCTAATGTGTTAGTGTACAAGACACTTATTAAATCTAGCAACCATGATTCATCTGAAATAACACCTTCCTAACAACATCTTTCCAGAATGTCTCATAAAATTTTTCCCTGAAAGAGTAGGATTACATTTTTAAAAAATATATTGAGTGGTATTTTATACACAATGGGGGGGGTTCCAGCAGTAGCTTATTGCTTTCCCTTAAGGATTCTGTTAACAATCACTGAACTTATACATAGATTATATTTTCTTCAAATGTAATTATAGAATGTGCTCTTTAAATTTCTGTGTTCTAGGTCAAGCTGACTTAAAGAGTACACGGAAGGAACATGTTTTTATCTGACCCTTCTCCCATGATAGGCAGAAAAAGTTATTTTAGCAAATCCTTACTTTCTTCCAGTATATTTTGTAAAGTCTTTAGTGTATCCTTTTCCTCAACAGGTGCTACAAACTGTCAATTAAATGTCAGAGGAGTGACCCTTGACTCTCAGGGAAGACCTCATTTGTCAGAGCATTATTTCTGTTAGCTGTTCTCTATCAAGCTATTTGTTCAATTTTTGCAAAAAAAAAAAAAGCAAAAAGTAATGCTTTATACAATTTAGAGTGAAATATAAATGGTTTCTGTTTAAGAACATAAAAATTCTCCAGATAATGGAATTTTATGCCTATTATTCCCTTCCCCGATATGGTGTAGCTCCTCTTTCATAGTACATCATATACTGCTGTATTTCCTGGTATTCGAAACTTAAAATACTAAGGTATTCCTTTTGAAGGTCATAAGCATGTCCTCCAGATGGTAGATGTTGACTATAAATAATAAGGGAGGCACGTAATTAGGAGAGAAGCTGAAGGACAAAGAGAAACTATGGACTTAATATTTTCAGTTCTTTCACACTTATAGCACAGGAGACAGGGTGAATGTGCACAACCCACTTACTTCCTGGCTGTACACGGCCTCAGAACTAGCTTTTGGTGACCCTAACACACGTGGCACAAACAGCAATGCATCTCTGGGCCAGTTGGCAGTCTTGTTTCCAGTGATTCTGGGACTCCTGAAAACTGTCGTGGAGGCCAACTGATTTAATTTATAAGCATTACACACACCTATATCCGATTACCCCCTTCAATTTCAGATTGGCACTTTATTATTTTTTGCTTATTTTTCATTACTCTACTAAACTAATTCACCATTTCAGCAACGTCTGTTTGTTTGCTTTGGGTCACACAACGTCATGCTCAGGGCTTGCTGACTGAACTCACAGATCACTTCTGGTGGGCTTGAGGGAACATATGGGGTGCCCAGGATTGAATCTCAATAGACCAGGTGGACCACATGCAGGGTAAGCACCTTCCCACCGCACTATCATTCAAGCTCACTATTTTGGTAACTTTTGAGGTATATTTTTACATTTATTTTTATATATAAAGTGAAACATTTGGAAATAAGGACACATTTACATTATACATGGGAATTAAGCTTAATATCACACTTAAAGAATGCCCAGTTACCTAGAGTTAGGGACATTTTAAAAATATGAATTTTGTCAGAGAAACCTATGTTAAGGTAGGGTATATTTTAAGAAGAAGCATTAAAATATGCTTCAAAGAATAATCAAAATTGATCTCTAGGTTCAATGAGAAAATAAATTATATGAATAACACCTGGAGTACTACCACAAAAAACCCATAGAAATGCAAAAAAAAATTGCTGACCAACTACAAACAACTTGTTCATCACAATGAAGAATCTAGATGTAGACAATATCTTAGATTCGAACAACTTCACATGGTTGAATGAGGAGGAAATTGAAGACTGACCAAACCAATTACTGACAAAAAATTGAAAGAGCAATCAAAAGTCAACCTCAAAATAAAAAGTTAGGACTTAATTATTTCATTTGTAGAATTCTAACAGATAGTCAAGGACCACCTATTATCTATCTTTGACAAGTTCTTTTAAAAGGGAATTGGGGAGAATGGGATTCTTCTGTACACGTATTCGGGGCTGGAGCAATAGTATAGCATGTAGGATGTTTTTCTTGCAGACATCTACCGTGTTCCACCTTTGGCATCCCATATGGTGCCCTGAGCATGGCCAGCAGTAATCCCTGAGTATGTGCCTGGAATAATGCCTGAGCACCGCCAGGTGTGCCCACTTCTTGAGCAAAAGACACCAAACAAAACAAAAGTTCATTCAGTCAATGCTACTATGACACCGATATTTTTTTAATTAAAAAAGGGATTTACAAAATTTGAAAAATAAGTAAACTGCAGACCAATATCCCCGATCATCTTTGCATGTATAAAAAAAGTAAAAATCTCAAGCCTGGGCACTATCTGTATTGGCGCGACATGATGAAAAAGGAGCTTTGAAGCCCTGCAGGAGGGAAGGTTGCCCTTCCCAGCTGCATGGGCACCAGTATGGAAATTTCTCCAAGGTAGTGCTTTGTATGACTCAGCAACTTCACTTCTTAGTAACAACCCCTCAGATACAAAAGCACATATTCCAAAGGACTTACGGACATATGATTTATTGCAGGAAACAAAATACAATAGCTAGGATATGAAAACTTAGGTGCCTAGTAATAGATGAATGGTTAATGAAAGTACGATGTGTGTATATATCACTATATATCATATAAAAGAATCCTATATATCATATAAAAGGATCCCATATATATCATATCACACACACATACATATCAGGAGATGTAGAGCTAAGTCTTGAAAAGGTAGTGATCAGGTGCAGAGGGTGAAGTATCTTACGCAGCAGCCGAGTTTTCTGTTTTCGTTAAAATGTATTCCAGATCTGAGCCATTTGTAAATTTGGATATTAGTTTTTGTTTGATTGTTTGTTGTTAATACTAAGTGTTATGTGAATTTGTTCTTTAATTTGGAGTGACAGAGTGAAGATTTTCTTATTTCTGCCTTTTAACTATGTCATCTCGTTGCAGTATAAGCAGTTTTTAACTTCTGTTGGTTAGTTTTTTGTTTTAGCTTGATGTAATATCTATTAATTTTGTTTTCACCCTACTTTTGGTGTTATAGCCAGAAATCACTGTGAAGACCAAAGCCATTAATTTTTCTTTTTCATTTTCTTTGAGGATGTTTTGTTAATGTTTTTTGTTGCAATCATTTAATTAACTTCATATAGTTTCAAAAATGTTTGTTTTGCCTCATTCACCTATTTAATGATTTCATTCATTGAGAAAATGCTTCTTAGGATGCTTTTTAATTTTCATGATTTTATTGCTCTTAAACAATAAAGTTAATGCATATTAGATTATTCCAACAAAATATCTTTTAAATCTCCTCACAATTTTTACAATTTTTATTTATAATGGTGCAAGTGTTTATTATTTTTAAAATATTTTTTCTACTTCTGGCTTATAGGTAAATTGATCTTGCAAATTAAATGTTTTATATGAATAATTTTAAAATACTGAAATGTGTTCATGTTACCACATACGGTCATCTCAAAGACTATTTCCTGTGCATTGCATATTCTGCTGCTGCTGAGCACTATGTTCAATGAGTGGCAATTGGGTCAAGTGGATTGACTATACTTGAGGTCTCTTCCAGGTTTTCTATTTTTTGTTCTATCAATTATTGAGAGATGGATTGTGAATTATTCTTGCCTAATTGTGAAATTGTTTGCTTCTCTCTCAGTGTATTTTGCTTTGTGTAACTGGAGCTCTCTAATCAGAAAGAGATACCTATCAATTGCCATCTTCTATCCTTTTTAATAAAACAAATTATTGTACTGTAGTTAACAGGATTTCAATCGTGTTAATGTTTATGGATTTGACGTACAAAGATACTGCCTCTTTATCACCAGAAAAATGCACAATATGCTCCTGTCTTCTTTCTATATTAATTGTTTTGTCACTGTTAATTCTTTCTTTATAAATATTTTATTTGTTATTTAAAATCTGATTAGCTTTGCATGGTGTTGCATTTTAAATTTTGTATTTTGAATATGACCTGTTTTATCATCTTCATTTTATATGTAAATTTTTCACAGACATGTTTAAACCTTTTATTTAAAAAAGAATTTTAAATGATTACAATATAATTATTGAAATTTCTGGATTTAAGGATACTATATTTTAGGTTTATTTTTCTGTTTATTTCATCTGTTCATTCATTTTAAATTTCTACTTGTTTGGTGTAATATTTTATTTTTTGTTTACTGTTATATATAGGTTATGAGATATTTATAGATAAATTTGACTATTTCTTTAATTATCTTTATTTTTATCTGAGAAGGTTTCATTTTGACATATAAAATGGCAGTTTAGATCAAAAGAACAGTCATATATAGGATCAGAAAAAACAACAAAAACATCCTAAAAGACAATCACTTTGAAATGTTTGTGGAAGGACACTGTGGCTGATAAATTATGAACAAATGGGAGAAATGAACAAAATATCATGAGGGAGGTAGAAGTCAGATTGTGATTCTCATTATACATTATTAAAATAAATTAATATTTTAATTTACATTGCCACTTTTCTGATGAAGTAAGTTCATTTAGCATTAATACTCCATTAACACAACTAGAAACCGAAGAAATGATAAGAAGAAAAAATATAAACAATCTGAAATCAATCACTTCACTTGTATCACTTGTCTTCCCGTTGTTCATAAATTTGCTCAAGCAGGCACCAGCAATATCTCCATACGTCCTGTGGAGAGCTAGTGTAGCCCAAGGGTATCTGCTTGCTCCAGGAACAAAAAGAGCCTCAAACTATTCCTTCAGCCATGGGAATGAGGTCTATAATTGTTACTGGATTTTGGCATATCAAATACTACACGGGCAGCTTGCCAGGCTCTGCCGTGTACGTGGTACACTATAGTAGTAGGCTCCCATCTCGTGCATTTACTGATGAACCACTAGGGGGAGAGATCAGATTTTCTCTTAGGTGGATGGAGCCATTTACTGGCTTCCAGAACTCCATGGACTGTTGTAGATTGGGTGGAGAGAATAAAGTAATCTTATGTGTTATTTTTCTCCACACTGTGAAGCATTAGTAGTGATGAGAATATTTTGCATCATCCACGCAGCCACGTGGTTCATCAATAAATGCTTTATTTAGAGATGACTACAAGAGTATGCCACCCACACGGCAAGCCTGGCAAGCTGCTTGTGTTGTATTTGATATGCCAAATACCAGTAACATTTATATTAGGTCATGGAATGACCTAATATTATGGTTTGAGGCTCTTTATGTTCCTGGAGCAAGAAGATGCCTTTGGGTTCTACTAGCATGAGACAGGACATATGGAGATATTACTGGTGCCCGCTCTAGCAAATAGATGATGAACGGGAAGATCATGATCGTGATCGTGATCATGATTTTGCATAGTATCAGAATTCAATGCCCTGTCTCCAAACTAATTATGGATGGAAAGACAGATCTTGTACTTAGGGTACATAGCCATTGTAAGATGAATTTAAGGTGCACCAACTCAATCACGATCACGATCACGATCTTCCCGTTGATCATCTATTTGCTAGAGTGGGCACCAGTAATATCTCCATATGTCCTGTCACATGCCAGTAGAGCCAGGAGCATCAGCTTGCTACAGGAACATAAAGAGCCTCAAACCATTATATTAGGTCATGGAAATGACCTAATATAATTGTTACTGGAATTTGGCATATCATATACAACACGAGAAGCTTGCCAGGCTTGTCGAGCGGGAGGAAAACTCTTTTAAACACCTCCAAATAAAGCATTTATTGATGAACCGCGGCTGCCAGGCTGTGATGGGCTGGTCTGCTGGGTGGAGTTCTGACGAGAGGGAAGTCCAGAACTAGAAAATGGCGGCGCCCGTGGAGTGAGGAGCGGTGGTCTGGCTTGTTGTGAGGTTCTGCCGAGGTGGTGGGCCAGGGCTAGAACCCGCCATGCCTCCCGACTGCCTCATGAACGGCTTTGCACAGGGAGAGCAAGGAACAGCTCTGCCCCATGTGTGAGAGTCTCTGGACCAGCATACCTGGGCCGGATTGAGGAAAAAGCTGCTTCAGGGTGGGTGTCGGTGATCCGGGCTGTGATGGGCTGGTCTGCTGGGTGGAGTTCTGACGAGAGGGAAGTCCAGAAGTGGAAAATGGCAGCGCCCGTGGAGTGAGGAGCGGTCTGGCTTTGTTGTGAGGCTCTGCCGAGGTGGTGGGCCAGGGCTAGAACCCGCCATGCCTCATGACTGCCTCATGAACGGCTTTGCACAGGGAGAGCAAGGAACAGCTCTGCCCCATGTGTGAGAGTCTCTGGACCAGCATACCTGGGCCGGATTGAGGAAAAAGCTGTGGCAGGGTGGGTGTCGGTGATCCGGGCTGTGATGGGCTGGTCTGCTGGGTGGAGTTCTGACGAGAGGGAAGTCCAGAAGTGGAAAATGGCGGCGCCGTGGGAGTGAGGAGCGGTGGTCTGTTATAGACAATACAAAAGATAGGGCTACCTCAAAGCAAAGACAGCTCCAATTAGGACGGATGTAATAGTTTATTATGTTGTAAAGAGAAGTTCACTGGAGTGGTAGATTCTTCAAAATGAAGGCATGCTTTGGGAAGATGTCAAGGCTTAGAAGAAAAAGTGGTTCAGAGTGAGTTTTTAATTCGACCCTAATGCCGAAGGTATGATTCATTCAGCACTTAGTACAGCTATTACTCTAATAAATAACCTGGAATATTCCTGAACTCAAATCAGAAATGAGTTTAAACAACTGCACTAACTGAAAAGTTAATGTTCTGTGTCAGTTATTAGCAATAAAGATCATAGGAAAAATAACAAATTTTGTATATAAACAATGCCAACTACTTACTGACCCTTACCTTACATATGTACAAGTCATGGCCAAAGCATCTTTATGAATAAAAATAAAAAAATCTGTGGAGAAATTTTAGTCACTACTCAAGACAAAGTATACAATGTGTACACTAACTTACAATATTAAAAATCGGGGGAGGGAGCAACAATTTTCCAGAGGAATAAAATGGATCCAAAGCTTAGAGTATAATATAGAAATTACTTGGAGTAAAAGTCAAAATATCCAACCAAAGAATTAGGACAATATGACTCAATAAAAATAAAAATTCTTGATTCAAGTAAAATGTTGGTATTTAAAATTCTTTTGTTATGTGCTACACCTGGCTATGCCAATGGCTTGCTCCTGGTTCTGTGCTCAGGAATTACACTGTGGCAGTGTTTGGTGAAACCATATTTAATGCTGGGACAAAAGCTGGGGTTGGCTGCATTTAAGAGCAAGAACCCTACCCATTGCAATGTCTCTCCAGCCACAAACCTAGCTTCTTTTAAATGTGGGTTAAAATCACATATGGGATCACAGGATTGAGTGGAGGAGTTGTAAAAAATCCTCAAACTTTGAAAATAAAAATTCCTTTGTGATCTTTTTCAAAAAGTGTTCGATTTTAATGCCCATTTCATATACCTATATGCTTAGGATTGCAAAAATCCTCTTGAGAGCAAGAGATCATGAATGTAAAACATTTAAGACACTCTGTTCTAGAAGATAAGGGAAATATCTATATGACCTTGGATAAAAGAATCATTGAACAAGACACAAACCACACAAAAGAAGATATTGATTGCTATATTATCTTTTTTAAATATTGTCTTTATTTCAAATAGGAAAATTTAGATTGGGAATCTGTTCCATGGTAGAGATCATGTTTTGCATTATCGAGTCTCTTGAAGGAAGAGAAGGAGAAGGAGGAAAACAAGAAGAATAAGGAGGAGAGGAAAGAGGAAGTGGAGGAAGAAATAGAGGGGGATAGAGATGGACAAGTGGAGTGAAGGTAAAGAACAAGTTGGAGCAAGAGGAGAATGAACTCATTTATGGGAATTTAGGTGTGGACATCTTAACACAATGTGGAACAAAATAGTTAATAAGTGTAAACACCACCACACTATTCCTTCCCTGGGTTTTTACTTTGTGATGATGACCTGAGGGCACACCACTTGGTTGTGCTCACCGGTGCCTCAGAGATCACTCACTGTATGGTGACAATCACAGTCCCGAAGCACAGAGTCAGTGACCACTCTTGGTATATGTGGTGGCTGTTGG